>JAFBJR010000190.1:4710479-4744767 GCA_016785285.1 Brachirus orientalis
ACACAAACACTCACTTATTAGATCCCACAGCTCATGTGGCAGTTTTCTCTTTCCCGTGGAGAGAACCTGTCGACCAACATCTTCAAAAATAACCGGCCGCGACTCCAGGTTCATCATCAACATGGACTTGAGCTGAGTCTTGGCTCTCTCCAGCTCCATCTGGACACAGAGGTGAAAATATGAAATGCTTGTTTCATCAAGTACAAATGATCAATAGGTAAGAATCAGTTATGGCTGCATTACCTCCCCTGCATTTCCAGCCATCTGGATGAATTCTCTGGTTATTATTTCCACCATTTCTCGCACCTGGAGATAAACATACGTAAGAACTCCAAACGTGCAAAGACATAATCAACTGAATTACCAGTCAGTTGGATTTTCACTCGTACATCACATGAAATAAGGAAAAATTATGCATTTAGCAAAAATGTCTCCGAGTGTAATATCTGACAATTTGTATCTGTAAAGATGTAACTGGCTGAAAGTTATTGATTACTAAAGCAGCAAAAATGCCCATTTCAGTATCGGGTAATGTATGAATGTATAATGGAAAACCAAAATAGCCTGGAATTATTCATCATTGTATTGTATCACACTTTGTTTCAACACTCTACATGTATTTTGGCTGCACTTGTTCAGGGCAACAGTCTTCCCAGACAACCTTACATATTGATGGCTATTAGTATGTGAAGAGTATTAATATAAAAGGTTAAAATGTACAAGTTAAACAAGGTAGAGACCAGAGCTTTAAGAGGACATAAAAAACAGATGCATGTATAAAGCAATGAAAACTGAAAAGTCCGCTTAAGTCTTGATTTTTTTTTCCCCACCACTCAGCTTCTGTAGCTACTTAAGTTAACACCATGACTTTTGTTTAGCAGAAACTTCATCTAACGTTTCAAAACCTGCAGATGCCCGGCGTTGCACCAACCTGTCTGGGACTTGCACTAGCATGGATACACAACAGGCCGCTGTCCTCGTAGCTATGATGGTAGGAGGTGGCGTTGTACATCCAGTGATGCCTGCACCAAACAATGAAAGATTAAATCCTGTTGTCTGGAGTTGTATTAATGAAGCAGAGTCTGAAGTGTGAAGTGAAGCCAAACAGTGGAACTTGAGCTGTTCACCTGTTGAGCACGTTCAGATACAGACGGGTGAACATGCCTTTCCCAGGTCCTCCTGCTGAAAAGGAGCCTCCTCCACCCATCATCATATTGAGCACAGCAAATGGAATGAAGTCGTCCTCCTATAAAAAGAAAAACATTTTCTTTTTGAATTTGTGGACCTTGTAGCTTACACAAATTACACCAATGATTGAATCACACACACACACACACACACACACACACACACACACACACACACACACACACACACACAACACACACACACCAGGAAGGAGCAGGTCTCCAGGCCGATCATGATGTGGGTGAGTTCTGGGATCGAGGTGGGGCCAAGGATCACTTCTGTCATGTCCCTCTCCATCTGTCAGATAAGAAAAACAATGGTATTATCTCACATGAGCAGAATTTATCTAATTTTCTTATGACTGAAATCTTCACAATGCAAACATTAAGACACTTCTTACTAAAAAAATACAGTAGTTAATACTGTTACTGTTAATAAAGTGACAGTTGTGTCCCATCAAATACTTTTCAACAAACAGATTTATAAATAAATATCATATATATAGATATCAAATCAACGAAAAAATGAAAGCCTTTCGAAAAATATGAAGGCGACAATATTATTATATAATTTTAAACTAGTTTAGACCAATATCAAACAATAATGTTGAAACACTGCAGGTGGTGATGGACCTATACAGGAGTATCATCAGCCCTGCTTTACAGAGCTTTATACACTGTTAAACTGTCAGGACTGTTGAGGCTCAATGCACCTGCTCAGGCGGCTTCATTTTCAGCCGCTCACAGCAGTGGCTTCAAGTGAAAATGCACAGTAAACAAGCTGCTCAGCACCAGAGAGCAGGCAAACCTAGTTAGTGACTAACTGTTGAGTTTGGATTATAAGCTTAGGCAGCACTGATCTTATATTCATGACACTTTGATGATAACGTTGCTCCTTGAGTAGTGTGTTAAAAGTAATTTGTCAATTTCACTGTTCAAAACAGTGGCCAAATAAGTAGTTTTAACCGGCTTTAAGTAAAAAATGCTTGTGTATCATCGATGTTCTGTTCACATCTAATGATTCTGTTTTTGGGAAGCTGGAATTACTTTAAAACTGAAACAATTTTTTTTTTTTTTTTTACAGATAAACACCACCTGAGGGAAACATTCAGGCCCAAACGTGTTAAAATAAACCTGATGAATTACCTTGACAATGCCGCCTGTGTACTGTGCTACAGACAGGTCCACGTTGGATACACTGCTTGTTCCCCACACTGGCTTCACACCCAGCAGGTATTTCCTGGCACACTCAACCAGCTGCTCGTGCTCGATGCCCACCCCAGCCAGCACCATGCGCTCAGGAGAGTAGTAGGTACGCATGTAGTTTTGCAGTGTTTTTTTGTCAATCTTGTTTATGTTACCTACAGGACAAAGGCGTGGAAGTCCGAGTGTGTTGTCTCGATAGGCAGCCTGGACACAAACAACCAACAGTCACACACTGGCTCAAAAAAAAAAATTTATATAAATGACTGCGGATGGGAATCACAGGGTACCTCATGATACAATACGATACATGGTCCATGATTTAACGATACATCATTATACAATTCTGAGATAATAAATACAGTGCAAGACATTCATATAGCCATGCATCGTGATATCCGTCTAACTTGATATTCTCTATTTATTCACAACATAGAGACCAAAGTGCATAAAGTTTATTTATTTTATTTAACCCATATTAAACCAGGTAAGTCAATTGAGAACCAATTCTTATTTATAATGAAGACCTGGCCAAGAGGCAGCATAAAAACAAGTAACAAGGGATAAATCAATAACAGAACAATATTAAACCATTCATAACAGTCACACGTATGAAGTGAAAAACACTAAAGGCAACAGTCAAGAACAGTTGCCCTAAATAAGTCTATGTACTGAAAAAGGATGGGGCGTCTCTTAACATAGCTTTCTTCGCCATTATCCTGCAGTAAAATCCCTCTTCTTCGGCCAGGTAACTTACCAGATATTAAAGGTTATGGACTGAGGCTTAGCTTGTGTTGATGGGTTTAGATCGTATGTAACTCACAGCATGGATCATCTCGGTGAGTAAAGGTTCAGGGTCTGGCCTCATTTGTAGGTCCTCCAGCTCAAAGCTTACCGCCATTCTGGTCATGTCAATCTCTTCATCTGTGTGGAAAAAAAAACTCATCACACACAGTTCTCAAGGACTCATCTGTCATTTCATGGAGGAATTGTTTGACTCACCCAGCAGACGAGGCTGTAGTACAGCATCTGAGAGAAGACTGACCACCGTGTCCAGGCCCTTCACTTCAGCAGACACTGCATACATGGTGGTATCTCTGCACAGTCAAACAAAAAGCTGCATTACTTAGAAACAGTTTCAACTTAGACCGTATAATTAATACGCATGTTGGATTTTCAAACAGTGACATGGGTGAAAGATCTCATACCTTGTGGTTTGGCAGTCACATATTCCTCCGTGCTTTTCTAGTGTCAGCAGGATTTCATCTTTGCTCCCATACTGAGCTGTGGACTTTAAACACAATCTGCCATGATTCACTTGTTTCAATGCAATTCATTGGCTGCAATCAACATGAAGCAATAATATATGCCAATTTTACAGTTACATCAGTATCAACTCAATAATAAAATAGGATTTCACAAATTAATTCTTAGATTTGACTCATTTCCAATCAAAAAAGATCTCCTCCAAAGGGCACGACTTGCTGTTCAGTGTTTTCACTTTTGTGACTCAATGTGCACAGTATCAAATCAGGAGAATGAATCACCAATGAATATCAAAATGAACAGTATTTTGTTGCAACTACATTACTGCCAGGTTTTGTTGAGAAAAACAATATTACCAGATGGTTTAACTGTCTCTGTTGTAATGCAGCATTTCTACTGCATCAAGATACTCCCTAAGTCAATCCAAACAACAAATAGAGACAAAACCTAATCTTAAACTGAGTGTAAGCAGTGACAATCAGCTTTAACTGGACAATAAACTTAAATTGTAAAGAGTGAACATATTAGCTTCGTTAGGTCTGAGAAGGGAAGGTACTTACAGAAAAAGCAAGTTTCTCTAAAAAATGTGCTATTCCACTTGGATACTTTGCTTCATATCTGGATCCAGAATTTACTAAAACTACAAAAAAGAAAGAAAGAAAGAAAGAAAGAAAGAAAGAAAGAAAGAAAGAAAGAAAGAACACATTTAAAATCACTTCAGCCTGATCATGAACAAAAGTGGATACAAACATAATTTGAAACTTACTTCCAACTGTGCAGAATTGACCAAACTTGCTTTGTGAGGCAACTTTGAGGCCATTTTCTAGAGTGGTTATCCTGGTCTCATATTTTTCTTGACCATCCACAGATGCAAACACTGGTTTAGGGATACCAGGCAGTGGCGTGGAAAGAGAGATGTTTGGGTATCTGCTGTAACTGCTGTACTTATTGTAAGCTGTGATCCCAAACCTTCAGGAAAAACAAAGCAAAACTTTTTAAAAATCCCTTCAGTAAACATCAGGTAGATGTGGAAACAGAAACTAGCTACAGTGGACAATTGATCATTATTTTCATTTACATAAAGAAAATGTTTAAGTACTTTGGTTCCATATTTTCTGGTTTCCATTGTTATAAAAATACATTCATTCAGTTTCATTCTGGAGTTTTTAAATCATACAAAAACAACACAACAGGTTGCAAAAGCTTCATCTTAAATGCAATAAGGATAGTCAGTATGTTGAATGTTTTTGGCAAAAGAGGCGAAACAAAATACTTTTAAGCAATAAGGTGATTCAATTTAAAAAATCAAAAATCCTTTATTCTAATGATCTTATCTTAAAAATAAACAATTATATTTTCTTGACAAATATCTTTGTCAGACCAAATTCCAATCACAACTTGCAATTTGAATATAGCCTTGAAGAAGCTGTAATTTTAAAAGTAAATTAGAAAAGTACACGGAGAGTGCAGACCTCCACCAAGCAGCTAATTCCCCCCCCCCATATTGTGATTTGCACCCAAGATTATTAGTCCTAGAATTAGAATCTACATTATTGGATTCATTGACCATGAAAACATACCCTTAGCATTTGGAATCACTTTAATATCATAATTAGTTTGATAATTATTGATATCCATGAAAATCAATATTTTTGTAATGGCAGTATTCTCCTGATCTAGCTCCATACCTATTAAAAATACCACAAATCCGTTGACACACTTCCGATTCAGCAGAGTCTCAGCTACAATTTGGTTAGTTGTCTATATCTGTCTTTATTTTTACTTACAGTACCCAAAACCCCACAAGCCCCCTGCTTTTTTCCTGTTCTGGATCGTAATATCCAGAATGTTCACAGGATCCAGATCACGGAGTTACATACATAAATGCTGAAAATGGCCCTATCTTGCAATGATAAAGAATACTTCAAAACATTCCTGGATTCAGATGCCAATCCGGATCACCACCACAATTTCTAACATTCAAACCAACACTGGCAAAACCAACACTGGCAAAAACATAACCCCAGGTAAAAATGTTGCACAGAGTCACTCTAAAGTTGTAATAGTAGTTGTTTTTTTCAGAGGTGTCAGGACATTATAGTGGTGTCTCTGATTAGTCCACATTATGAGGCATGATAAATACACACATATACAAATGAAGCACTTTTACAACTACAGGAACATGGAGCCAAATAAATTAGGGATGCATGATATTATCAGCACGATATCGGCATCAGCAGATAAAATGCATTATGGGCCATCAGCATACTCAAAAAGATCTGCCGATATAACTAATGACTGCAACAGTAGGGTGCTACCTTCCTGACTTCTATGCTGGCGTACTCTACAACTATTGCTTTTTTTTACGTTTATTTATTTTGATCAGTGAAGGAAAAGTATATCTACATCTGCTGTGACATGAGCAGGTTATTTTCACCACAGAAAAGACTAAATGACCTCTGCAGTCTGGCACGGGGAAAAAAAGTATATACAGTGCTTAACAAATTGATTAATTAACGTGTCATAGATATGAGAAAACATTAAAATTTCAGAAATCTTTCAAAAAACATGTGTAAAACTAAAAATGTTAATGTTAAATTGTCATTTATTTGGCAAGTGACAAACTGAATTCACCTTTTTATACCAAAATTTGAGGCGGCCCACTGGGCCTCTGAGAAGCATAACATTCAACCACTAAAACAAATTTTTCTGTTCAGTAAATAACTATAATTTTAAATCTTAATCAACAAACAATAAAATGCTTTACTATTATTGTCTGTTCTTTGTAAAACAGTAAATTTGAAAGTCATGGAAAACAATAATATTTATATTTTAGCGCTGAAAATATCATTTTGGTTTAAGAGCTTCTACATAGTGGTGTATTAACCATTACAGAAACATAAAAAATGATTATGCTAATTACCAGTGTTGTTTATTAAGGGCAGCTGTGGCATAAACCTTAAATTGGGTGGTGGTCTAATACATTTGATGAGCACTGTATATCGGAATCGCATCCGTTATCGGCCCAAGCACTCCCAGTATATAGGCATATTGGATATCGGCAAAAAGATATTTCCTTTAATAATTCATTTTGCTATCGTGCGTCTATTTGATTCAGTTTTAAAAACACCCTAGCAACCTAAAAAAAGACTTATATACAGTAGGGTTTTTATTGCTGTCAGACAAATGTAATTCAATGAAGTGCAGCATCACGGATGATGAGATTATTAGGATATTCTTTTGAAAGGTTTTTAACGTGTATTTTCTGTAAACATGGTGCCATTTACCCGTCAATATACACGAAGCTAGCGTATTCAAACCAAGGTGCGTTGACAGGACTTAGAACTGTGTCTGTTTAGCAGCAAGTCCGTCTAAAATTCTACTGTCACCACAGCGAGTGATGCAATTTTTCTCTTCCCTTAAAGTAATGAGGTAATATTAGCTCAGACTTTTAGCATCGTGCTAACTGAGTGAGCTAACGTCATGTGCTAAGAACAATAGAAACATAGAAAAAGAGAACGTGACGACAGATTGTTCCCGTTTATTTAAAAACATGCTCTTCTTACCGGTGATGAACATGAGCCCAGCGTGTACACAAGCTCCTGCACCTCGACATGTGAGCGGCCATCTTCGAGCTTCTGTGACCGGAACCCAACCCGGAACATGATGACAGTCTCCATAAGCACTTCCGCTGACTACACAAACAAATGACGCTATTTTTTTTTTTTTTACGATAGTAACTGTAGACGTCCATATAGATTTAATTGAAATTGGTTGACAAATTATTCCAACATGATGATAATTAACGTTATTTCAAGCTTGAGTTTACTTGGGTAAGAGAGAATGCATTTTTTCTTTTTACTTTATACATAGAAAGACCAGAAATGTTCTTTGCAGCATGAAGAAGTTCTTCATGAGTGTGGAGCAAATTGCAAAATAACTCAAACAGCCCAATCTCTCACAAAAGAACAATTGATCATTTAAGTGGTTGGTGAAGGGAAGAGCATTTCAAGCCCCATTTAGTTACCCATCACTGAATCAATTTTGACACAGAAAGCAAAATAGCTTTTGAGTAACATTAACACTTCCACCCGATATTGAAACATTGTGAAGCTGCAGGAGGATTTAACCGGACTGTGACAAACAGCAGAAGATTTGATTTACCACTCACAGCTACCATTTTGGTTCCATCTACAATGCTGTGTAAGTTGCAGGTCGGCACAGTGTTTTGGTTGATTCCTGTGTTGTTGCACTGCACCTCAGCCTATGAGCTCCATGACACCATTCACTCTCTGAAAGAGGAAAACCTCCACCTGCAGCACCTGCTGGAGAATCTCATCCATGCTCTCAGGGACTTGAAATACCTGCTGACTGAGCACCCCAAAGGTAACAGCACCTTGATTATTTTTTTAATGTAGTATATGCAGATATTTTCAAGAATTCACAAGCTTTTTTTTTTTTTGTATTGCCATGCCGTACTTCCACAGATTTTCAAAAAGGTTAAAAAAAATCTTTCTCACGATTTCTCAGTGTCTACGGGTGAACATGATACTGAATATCTTCATATCTGGAAGGAGTGGGCTCAACACGGTAACTTAAGGTGTAACTTAGCATCATGAGAAAAAGCCATGAATGTCTCAACAAGTGTGTGATGTTTTCTAGGCATCACTGCCGAGATTCACCAGATGTTGGAGCAGACATTTTGTTTAACTGAGCTGCACAATGCTGGCCACCCTGTCTTCAACACCACAGGTTTCCTTTTCCTCCTTTTTTTTTACCTCAAGTCATTCTTTCACTGCTGTCATGACTTGCCTCCACAAGACCAACAACCTGCAGTACATTAAAACGTCTCTTAAGTGTCCTTTAAGTAAATACTTTAATTAAATAGCAGGAAAATAATGAGTTGAAAGTGTAGGATTCAAATAATATCTCTAAGATTATTTTGATGCTTCATCAACTTAGAACAGGGGGAATGGCATCTCTGTCAAAGTCTGAGCAGGTCTGCACCGTCTGCATTGTCACTATGTGTCACAAAAAGAACATTCTGAAATATGTTTTTCTCTGATTTATTTGCTCTTCCTCTTCTTAAAAAGCACTTTTAAAAATATTTTTAATCCAGTTGTAAAATTAAAAAAAAAATAGTGTGTCATTGCACTGTCTACATAAATTGCCTTTGATTTCAGGGAAACCACAGTTTCCTAGATTTTGTATGTGCAGTATTCATTGGTAATGTCATTTTCAGTGTTTAAATAAAGGCACATTTACAATATTGTCACATGTTGCTTGTGTCTTGTTGGGACTTTAATATACAACTTGTGGTCACTTTGTTGATTTGCTGTAATGTTAATGAGAAGACAGATTAGATTTTACTGCAGCAGAAGCCCTCTCCCTATTGCATATGAATAGGAAAAGTAGATATATCAAAGAAAATGTCAAGGTGGTTAACTTGGAGGCAAATACAAACACAATTCTTAACAGTGACACATTTATCATGTGATGAATGTGTCAAATTTCTTCATTGTTCTTCATTGTTTTTTGGACCCAGAGCAGTTGTTTCTCTGAAAGGAATGTATACACTCCAGGCTTTTTAATCAGGCCACAGTTCTTGCCAAAAGAAGTGACTCCAACAAGCTCTCCGTTGCACAACAGTGGGCCTCCCGAATCCCCCTGCAGAGAAAAAGACAAAACAACTACAGTCACTGATGTGAAGAATAGCAGTCAGTTTATTTTCCTGGTAAAGGTTCAATGTTTCTTACCCTACATGTGTCAGCCACATTTTTACCATCTGAACCAGCACAAATCATGCCACTGGTGATTACAGGATTGTAGTTGTAATACGCGGGAGAGTTGCACTTCCTCCTGCTGACCACAGTCACAAAGACTGATTTCAGGACATCTGACATTTCCTGATCTGTGTAGTTTTTTTGGCCCCATCCAGCCACCGTGCACCTGGTGCCAGCTTCTGGATCTTTGGCAGCTTTACCCAACTTGAGACACTTTACTGTGTCAGTTTGCTTCACTGATTTGTCAAGCTGAAATAATAATAATAATAATAAAATAAAACTTCACATGAACATGCACAAACAAAGAATGTGGTATCTGCGAGAATATATGCATGTTGAACCACTGCAGCTGGGGAGGAAAGTCTAAAAGTGCTATATATGAGAAATGTAGCATCTTAAGAGATAAAATGACCAAGATGTGAAATCAGAGATAGAATTAAAATAGTAGCTTCAGTGATAACTATGCTGCATTAAGAAAATGTAATTAATAGGGCATAATATCTGTTTATGTTTTGGTTTTTTCCTGGTCTATTGGGCCACCTACTGTCTGCTCCCAGTAAAGCTGCTTTTAGAACTCGACTATACAGCTGCTATGAATCAGAATGTCAGAGATGCAATAAAATATAAAGAGCGAAAGGTTGAAAGGAGATTAACAACAGACATGCTGTTGTGGATGCTATTCTCCTGGGCAATGAAGCAAAACAGGAAGCTTCAGTCAATGTTTGTGAACACCGTTTCTCCCTCTCTATCATACACATTTTTGATGGATATTTAATGTATATAATCATTTTAAAGCCTGTTATCACCTTCTCATCATGTGATAATTCTCTACTGCTGTTCTCAAGCACAAAACACTTCCACTTTCATTTGCTGCCCGTTGCTGACACAATAAATGTAACCACATGAAAGTCTGCATTTCCATATTTGAGATATAGCATTCACACTTCTGCAGTGTTCTGATATGTATTGCAGTAACAAATGTTCCCATGTATCACCTTTAAAATAATCTCAACATTTGTGCAAACCCACAGGTATATGGAGATGAAACTGAAATGAGAAACTACTTGACTGTCAAGTAGAATAATTTTGGTTTGATTGAATTTTCTCATTCGCCTTAAGCCACTTTCCAATAGTACAGATTATAGCACTAATTTTTCATCTTCACTGCTGTTGTGATGTGAGTTTACCTTCAGCAACATGAGGTCATTGACCTTTTCTGTTTGGTCATAGCAGGGATGAGGATAATGCTTCTTAACTTTTCGGATCTGCCTCTCTTTATTTTGTTCATCTTTGACTGAGTGAACACCCAGCCACACCTTCCTAATGCTGCAAAACAAAACAAACAAAAAAAAATGTATTATTATAGTTCACACAATTATAATGGTAAATAACACGTAGATTCAAATACAACTGTATTATCATATGATGGAATCACTGTACCATGATTTATTTAATAATTGGTAAAGTCACAGGTCACATGGCGGATCAGTGGCTGGGTAGCTTTGTTGCCTCACAGAAGGTCATTGGTTTGTGTGGAGGCTGCATGTTCTTCCCATGTATGTGACAGTTGTCTTCGGTAACATCAGCTTCCTCCCACAGACCAAAAACATGCATAATAGGCTGAATGGCCTCTCTAAATTGACCGTAGGTGTGACTGTGAGAGTGAATTGTTTGTTTGTGTTGGCCCTGCGATGGACCTGTCCAGGGTGTTTCCTGCCTTTCGCCCTATCAACTGTGAGGCACCAACGTTAACCACCGTACTGAAAATGTCTTGAAAAGCATTGTATATGTAATTATCTTGTGGTTATCTGGTTCTTACTCAGTGCAATGTGCAGCTGTCAGGACCCAGGATGGATCGATCAGTATCCCTCCACAGATGGGTCTGTTGCTGTGAAGCAGAGCCATGAAAGGCATTGAGTGGGGCTGCACTTCATTCCCATTAATAATCTCAGAACCATGACCTAAGACACAAATAAAAGGTGAAAATAACAGTTAATCGGCCAGCAAAACAAAACCTGCTGTGTCAGCTGCACCATAATAACACCAGTAGTATATTGCTTTGCATTATGCATCACAAATTAAAAATATATATTACTCACTTGACCAGACAATGAGGAGTAAAATGCAGAAGGAAAGAGTGACAACTTTCAGGTGGAACATTTCAACTCCCTCTCTTTGATGTGCTCAGATGCACTGAACCCACCCCACTGCACACACTTGTCTTTATGTGTTTAGCTCAAAGGATGTGGGTTGACCATGGAAATGTCAGCAAAATAGACATGATTACCGTCTGGGGTGTCTTCAAATGGAAGAATGTGAAAACTGTTGCTGGCATTTACCAGTCATCATGCCCAGCATATTCACAGGCAGTTGGGTCAAGGTTTTTCTTGAAATGTGATGCACCTCACAGTATCAGTTAATAAAACCAAAAGTTAAACATTAACGGATGTACAAAAATATCAGGAGATGAGATTATTTATTAACAAAACTTAAGAGCAATGTGACATTTAGGTAGACATTCAAATGAAAAGAACTGTTAAGCTGAATGCTTCATCCTTTCTCATCACTAGGTAAGTAGCTGCTCATTTTGGATAACATATAAAATGTATAAATAATTTCAGGCGACAGCCCCTACTGGTTTGCCATCATACATTAATGACATCTTAAGCTGCATTTTCAAAGGGTCTTGAATTTGACAGGAACCTAATATACTGTATTTGAACTTAAAAGTAAGGTGTTATAAAACTCACCGAGCAGAACATTATATCCCAAATGCACTGAGATAAAAAAAAGTCAATCCTGGTCTGAGGAGCCCAACAATAGCATTATTTGAAGTAAATTTCCTAAATTACCACAATAATGTTGTAGGCTCAGCTTGGTTGAGAAATATTATAGTCACAATAATCTTTGGGGCCAATTCATTAAAATAAATGCAATGTTTTCATTATTCTTGAAGGTTCCAAAGTAAATTACTGACACTCTCTCCTAAAAAAAAAAGGATAAAATTTGTGAATCAAGTCCAACACATTCAAGATTTACCTTTTCAAAAACAAAGGTTACATTTTCAAGATCACAGTCAGTGAACACTGAACTGCTAAGTGATAACAGTCTGTCTCTACATATTACTTTGTGAAGATGAGCTAGTTCAAGTGTTTTAGTAATGATATATACAGAGTAAAAGTAAGTAGAAAGTATGCATCCAAATGTATATTTTTCACTGGGAATGTAAACATATGCAAACAATGAAAACAAATCTGTGCCTGGAACATAATCATATTGAAATATGAGTATTTATTACCCTGATGGACATGTGTGGGGCTCATCACAGTAAAGTGCCAGCATCTTCTCATTTCCATCCATCATGGACTCCAGGTTTGCACAGTGGACTTCATAGTTCCACTTGTAGCACTGTCGGTAGTTCAGCTCCTACACATTCACCCAGGTCCAGCTCCTGAAGACTCTTGCGCTGCAGGCTGAGCCAAAAGCTGACTTTGTTTGGAAGTGTGACACTGACACTCAGGTGATCTGACCCACTGCTATGCTATGACACAGCACTGTGTACAAGAACAGAACTTTTAGCCTTTTTTATGATTAAATCAAATCATTACAGGTGAGATGCAAATGCAATACTACTATATATAAGAGCAGAAAAGCTCAGAGCCTTGAGCTTGAAAGTTAGACCTCCACAATAGTGCAAATGCTCAGATGAGGGCGATGTGTCAAAACATGCAAGCATTTGTGACTTGAACCCAAAGAGAAAAAGAGAAATGAGTATTTTGTCTTCCTTGATTTCTTTTTTCTTAGGATGTGATTCCTCTTTAATTTTTTGGACATCATTACTGGACTTTTGGTTCAGCAGCTGGAAAAACATGGTTATATGCAACCGTCTTTTAAGTAAAGCCAATGCTTAAGAGCTTGAAACCTGTATTCTCTTGAATGGCCATGAGAGGGTGAGCCCGCTGGTTGCAAAAGTAAGTCAGTTTTTAAGTAAATTTATAGAAAATGAGTTTAATTCTCTCTTATTTATAATGTCAGCACTGCTGTTGCTGAAGTCTCAACTGCTATTTTCAGTTCTTCTTCATTACCTCATTTAGAGCATTCTGTAAATAATGTTCCTAATTAGAGGAAACTAGATGACAATCATGGGGCAACACAGTTGGTGTAGTGGTTAGCACTCTTGCCTTTGCATCAAGAAGTCTCAGGTTTGTGACCTGGTCGGAACAAGGGCCCTTCTGCATGGAGTTTGCATGTTCTTCCCATGTGTGTGGGTTTTCCCTGGGTTCTCCGGCTTCCTCCCACAGTCCAAAAACATGCAGATTTGAGGATCAGGCTAATTGGACACTCTAAATTGCCCGTAGATGTGAATGTGAGAGTGGATGGTTGTTTGTCTGTGTATGTGTGTGGCCCTGCAATGGACTGGCAACCTGTCCAGGGTGTACCCCATTATACACAGCTCCACCCTGTAATCAAAAAATAATGGTCTCTTCCATTATTTTTAACAAAAGACTTGGACAAGACTCACAATGGCAGTTCACAAACAAAAAGGTGACATCATGGTGGGTTGGCAAAAGTCTTAACAAGAAAAGTTTATATTACAAAACAGAGTTTCTCATATAGAGAATACACTAAAACCCTCACAATGTGGTGCATGACATGACTTGGTGATATGCTGGTGTGGCTTCAGACTTCAGAGCAGAGGACAGGAAATGTGAAGGCTTCACACAGTAGCATTACCAAGAAAAAAGGTGAGCGGCGTGTCTGTTAAGACTACTTTTGAAAAGAGTTCTGTGCATGATGATTAAAGGTTCCAGATGTGAAAACAATGATCCACTCCCACAGAGAAGATCTGAGTATTGTCAGGGTTTAAGGCCAAGTGCAGAACTCGATGAGAGTGACCTAAAAACAAACAAACAAACAAGTGTAACTTTGAAATGTATTGTTTAAAGACACTGTTTCAAAGCAAATGTAATGGTTTTATGACATGTTTCACACAGTTTCACAGTCACTGGGAGCTCTGGAAGTGAATGAGTCAGCACAGTCTTGCTAAATATTTACACCAATCAACAGAGTTGATGTACTGAGTGTGACACCTAATACTCTATGTGCTTATTCCTATGGCATGGTCCCATGTGCAACAGTAAGGATGGTTTTATTTGCTGAAATTGAATAAACTACCCATTAAGTATTGTATCTACATTATGTCGTGTACAACCGCTTTATAGCTGTAGCCTTTAAGACAAGGGCCTTACTTTACAAAAGCCAATATTTGTGCCACCAAGTTTCTACATCGGTCTAAATGGACAAACCAGAGTGTGCTTTTTTTGTTCTGAAGAGGAAGCTTACAGTGCAAACAAAATTTCAAAGAGTGCGAAGAGAGTTGGGAAAGTGTTTACATCTCTCCTGGTATGTGATGGGCACCGTGGTTTCCATGTTCTGCTTGGAGAAAGGGAACGGAGGAGTCCTATGTTTGTTGCAATCTGCAGGCTCACCATTAGATGTCACTAATTCCTAAACACTAGAACCTCAAATTACTGATGGTCTTTCAGGTCTCCTGACCTGTGAGCTGATGGACTGGATTGAGGGAAGGAAACTCCCATGTCCAGCGGATGACTTGGTGATGAGGGCGGCCATGAGCTGTGACCAAAAATTGCTTCTTTTCAGCCCATCGTAGAGAGCAGATCTGCAATGAGATGAATTACTAATAATGTGTTTGATACGTACACACAGTAAAAATACCCTGGCATTCATCTGAGGTTCAAAGCTAGTGTTGTAATTTGTTTCCGAGCATCTTATTTGTTGAAATCCTCGTCACGTCTTAAGAGCCATCAATATATTGGATATTGGTAGCTTACCCAAACTTCCATACACATATAGCTTTTAGCACCTGTGAATTTGTTTTTGCAGAAGTCACACATGTCCCAGATTGTGTGTCCCAAATTCTCAGCTCTCCATCTTTCCATCCTCCTCCTGTAGCGATCACCTTTTCTTGCCACGGACACCATCCCATTGCCTGGAGACACCAACACACTGATTACATAACAACACAAAAAAGACAGAATGCATTTTGTACATAATAAATTCATTTAGTTGAAAATACAGAACACAAGTCCGTCTCATTTCTACTGACCTTAACAGCACTGGGCTGTTTCATAGTCTTCATTGGCTGTTTTGACCTTGCGTGACCTGCAATGTCACTATCCCATATATGTAGGAGGCCATTGGTGGAGCCACTGGCCAGCCAGCTGTCTTGTGGTGACCACTGAAGGCTGCAGATTCCTTCGGTCTGGATTGCGGCACCAACCAGCGGTGAAGGAGCCCGAGGGTCGAGGTGATGTATACATCCGAGAACAGACCCGCTGTTTGATTGAGACACTGTGATTTCACAACATAAACCATGCTTTCATTTTTACCCTTTTATCCTAACACCACATTTGCTTTCAGTTGCAGGAGGAAATGGCATACAGTCAAGAGGAAAGACATGGTTGCCAGCATGAATTTAAATTTAAATGATATATATGCATTTTCTGACAGAAAACTAAAGTTTGTTTTGCTTTGTAAACTGTTCATTCCACTGCACCAGAGAGAAAATCTGCAATTTTGCATCCTGGCACACAAAAATTTAAATGCATTATTTGTGTCTTTGGTGTTTGAAAAGCCTCTCCTGTGTCTTCATAGACTTTGGTGTTGGGGAGTGAGTGGTTTACAAAGTGACACAAGCTTTAGCTCCAGGGTTTCAAAGAAAAAAGTTATTTAAAGCAACAATCTCAAGGCAGTGTAAACTTAGCTGGTGTAGATTTTATCTAATGAGTTGTTTGTTAAATGGCTGCAGGCAGTTTTTTCTGTCGTCCACCACTGGCAGTCATGCACAGTGCAGTTAGGTCTATGTGAGACACTGAGCTGTGGTGAACTAAACTTTGTACACCCTTACTCTTAATGTTCTGTGTTATATGTTCTTCTGACAGCAAGTGCACGCCAGTACCTGCTGAGTAACTGATGTTTCCAGGAAAGTGCCCCGACCGCTGACAGGTGCGAAGTCAGACTCCTTGTTCTCTGCTTTTTTTCAACATCCCACAACTAAAGAGTCAGAGCGATACAAAGACACCACAAACTGTCACTCTGCTGATTCAACCTGCTACATTTCCTCTCCCATATGCAGGCCCCTTCACCACAAACTGTGGTGAAGGGGCCTTCCCCCCCTCCACCCCTGACGATGCACCCATTTACTTGAAGTTTACATGTATCTCTCCTGACTTGGTCCCGAAGCAGAGAGCTCTGCCGTCTCTGCTCCAGCACAGAGACGAGATGGACTGACGGTGTAGTCGTCCTGCCTGAGGATTCGGGCACAAATTTCCCATCAGGGCTTGAGTTTCTGAATTCCAGAGGTAAACAGAAGAGCCAAGTGCTAACGCAACCACTCCATCACAACTGCAGTCGAGAACATCAGTGTCTGAAAGTGAAGCGATAGGACAAAGAGAAGAGCTGCATAAGTTCTACAGTTCTACTAAACTGATTCAAATCAGTGTTACAAGGTCTTTTAAGTGGTTTTTTTTTTTTTTTCAATTCTGGGCAAAAGTCAACTTTGAGAGTCAAATAAACCAATTTTAGGAGAAGTATAAGGAATATTGGGATAAATACAAGCATCATTTAAAAAAATGCAAAAATCACCACACTCAGATTATTTTTATTTACCAGGTGCTGCAATTTAAAAAAAAAACAACAATTCAGAGAAACTTTCTTATATTTTTTATTGATATTTTCAGCCATGACGTCCTAAAGTGCCACAAATCAAAGTCTAGTAAAAAAAATGCAACACTGTGCCTAAAACCATTGGAATTAGTGAATAAATTTAACACTATGTACACTATATCTTCAATCATATAATATACAGTATTAGTAGTAGTAAGGTAACAATTTTCTAAATACCACCAAAAAATATGTTGGACATTAAAAAAATCTACTCTGAGTTGGATGATTTGAATGTACGCTTGGACATGAGCAGTCAATTAAAAAAGCCTCTGTGTTGTAATGGTCCCCATTCTTATTATTATAATATTATTCTCTTATAATAAGAACAATGTGAAATACTGTTGATATGTCAGAGAGGCACACACTGTCCTGCAACTGCAGGTATGAGAATGCTCTAAATTTGTATTGATCACTTACAGAAATCATTGAGCAGTGACGGAGCCGCCAACTTCACCATCGGCTCCCCCTGCAGAGTCACAGGAACTTTGTCCTGAACAGAAAATGGCACCAGACAAGGTTTTCTCTCATCAGAGCCTGCAATGGAAAAAAAATGATTGACACAAAAATACAAAGACCGTTTGGTTTTCATTCATGATAAGAATCACTTTAGTGTTCCCTCAATAATTCAAATGAAAAGACTGTCAAGAAAAACTATTCCCTGTGTACTATGTTTTTATTTATACCACATTTTCCCACATTCTACACTCCTCAAACTTCTTTATTTCTTTGTTTGTTTTAGCTATTTGTTCTCTTTTCCTGGTGTGAACTTATTGTAGTATAGCTCGTCACTTCTGTTGGAAGGGAAAGAAATAAAGTGACCATGCTCTACCCATCTGCTGTGCATTGACATGTCCTTGAACTGCAGCTCTCCACGTCCATCCCTGTTAAAAAAAAAAGGTAAACTACTGGTGTTTTACATGTTTTATACATTTTTTTTCTAACATTTTGATTAATGAGATTTTGTAGAAGTTGGCATTAGCAATAATGGTAGAGTTTGGACTGTGTTTTTTTTTTTTTTTAATTTATATTTATTTATTTATTTATTTATTTATTGTATTTTGTGGCATATTCAGCTCTATTAAAGCTATAGTAAGCAGAATCCCTAAAAACTCCATTGCAATGGTAGCCTATCATGTCTTGTGTATTTCTTCCTCACATTAATACTAATAATTGGAATATTAAACCTACGGTTGTTTCTCTCGCCTCTGGCTTTGGACCACAGTGTGAACTGCTGTTCTTACTTTGTTTCAGTTGTTGAACGGAAATTTTGTTCTGCTTCAATTTTGTAACAGTTACTGAGAGGCATAAACAGAAGCAATTAATTATGTCCCCAACCTCATTATGACCAAGTCTGTGAATATGCATTCATTACTGACGGAAACCATGCATCGCTGCAGTAGCACAAGTTCAAGTTCCTCAAACAAACCTGTTCTTGGGCATTTTCTGTGGCAAGTCGTTCTCGGACACAGATGACATCACGTGGCTTTATTGGTGGTAGAACACATCCCTCCACTGATGGCTCTGATTAGGATAGATGATTAATCAGATGGGGGGGGGGGGGGGGGGGACATTGACATCTACAGTATTATAACGCTGTTATGAAATAATTGTATATATAAAACACCTTTTCAGTAACAGCTATGTTCTTGTGAAATCCAGATATGTTTATTTTAAGCAATTTAGTGTAAGCTGATACCTGTATAGATGGGAGTTTGTTCTTTTATGCAACTTAAAATAAAAGCCAGCAGTTGCAGGTATAACTAGTGTCTTTACATGGCAAGACCGTAGCATAGCCTAACCCTAACATTATTTAAATTCACATTTCGTAACAAGTTCTCCATTTGCCAACAAAATCTCTCTGCATTGTGGAGTTACACTGTATATCATATTACTTCCATGTTTATTCATATATTTCCTATTTGATGGTGCTTATATGTTTCTCATGTCCTCATGCGGAGTAATAGAGGAATACTGAATTTTCATTTTTAGTCATTTCCTTGTTTTGTCTAGTGCTGCTGGGCAGACCGAGTCTTGTTTTAGTGATTTCAAATTTGGGCGTCATTAGTTAATCCTGTATTTCTGTCAGTAACACTTAAGTGTGAGTTTATGTGTAAAAAAGGAGTGATATCACTGCGGGTTGATTGAGTTTGGATTGACTGATCTAACATGTCAAAATAAAGTGATCAGTGTGAGAGAGACATCTGAGAAGTGTGAGAAACAGATCAGTGTGAAAGGCAGGTCCAGGCAGCCCTGCTACAATCCTCTGTGGTAACATTATCACCTGTGAGGCAGCCTCTCCGCTCTGCTGCTCCACGGATTCTCGGTGGGGAGTCCGGCTCGTCCAGTTCCAGTCTCTGACACACCGTGTCCAGTTCAAAGCCTGACTCACAGCCCCTCCAAGAGGCCAGTGGTGGACTCACAACAGGAGAGCCTCTGCTGCTGCTGCAGATGATCTGCCTCCTGAAACGCTTGTATGAAACGTGGTGAGCGCCCTGTTGTCCCTGTGGAGACAATAAATAAATAAATAAATAAATAAGTTGCTTAATTGGAACTGGATTTCGTTGCACTCATAAATCAAGCAAGCTGCATTTGTGGTTGAAACTTTCAAAGCAAAAGAATTCACATTGACCTCTAACCCTTGTATTTACCTCTTGTCAATGTATAAATAATATATATCACCCATATTATACTACACCAAACCATGAATAATTTGTTACTTTCAGTATCATATAAATTTCTTTTGCTGTGAACAAGTTGTTGCGACGGTGACTAAACAAAAATATCCCTAAAAAGGTCATGTGTGTTTGTTCAGATAGTGTTATGGTTTTTCAGTGTTGGGTGGTTGTGTTGCCATGTGGATATTGGTTTGGTTTGAGGGGTTGCTACTGTGTAGTTACCTGGTTGCTATCAAGGTGAAACACAATATATGCTATAATTTGCCACTATACAAATACATTTGATTTGATATGGTTTTCAGGATGTTTGTGACTGGCTGACTTACGGTAATATGCTGATGTTTCAAGAATTCTGTGGGTTTCATAAGGATACTGGAAAGCTATCAGGTGTGGATGTTTAGACGGTAAATGTAAATGTTAAAAATGAAAAATATGCAAAACTACTTAATGAACCTGAATATTTTTACAAACAAAAAAGGAAACGTCTTTTCAAGAAGAATATTTACACACGCTGTGGTTTTGATATTATCACTGTTTCATTGATAGAGCCACTGTTTTTTTCTTTTCTCGTCTTTTCTTTTTTTTTTTGTGGTGGAACACCCTGCACCAATGTACACCAATGTACAGTCATAATCACACTCACTCACATCTGACATTTAGGGCGAGGCAGTGTACGCCATGGACAGGTCACCAGTCCATCGCAGGACCAATCATAATCTCAGTGTTGTTTTAAATTACACCATTTTGACCATAACTCGGTAACTCTATGAACACGTGGATATTTTACTATATTTAATTTTATTTTTACGAGTTTACCTATAAACTTAACTTGCTTAATAAGGTTGTTGCTTGTAACACCTGATGATACAGTAGTGACTGAGACCCTTCACAGACTTCCTTGGATGTAGATCTTTTTTTAAATAGATATAGTTCTATTAATGTGGTAAATGGAATAATTTCCTGTCAAGCTGGGGCGGGGTCTTTTACCCTCCACTGATGCCAAGTGTTTACTTATGGTGTGAATTGTTGAGTTAGACTTCTTTTTACAGCAGTGGTGTGCACAGACATTTGGAAGGGCAGGGGTGAAAATCAAAAGGGCACCTACTGCACATGGGTGGGGCAAGCACCACTAGTATATCATGTCCCACATTCTCACACACCTGTGTATTCCTATGCAGCATCACTTTCATCCTCTATGGCACAGCAGCACTTTCTATCACAGTGATGTGCATTTTCTATACAGCACTGTCAGGACAGTTGGGAACTTCATAACAGCTCCCTTTTTGATAGGAAAGGCAACCACAGGAAATGAAGTTGCAAGGGCATCTTATCGGGAACTGCATCACTCTTGTCCTCTAAAAAGGTCCTACTTTATAAACTATCATTTTTTTTATTTTAAAAGTTTTCCAAAGTGCTTTGAGATCATGTTATGATTTGGTATATACATATACATACATACATATATATATAGATAGATATATAGTATATTATAAATATATGAATATTGTATATATTTGTATATATACTAATAAAAAAATATTCGCACTGTATTTAAATTTCTGTCAGAAGCCCACCACCTCCCAACGGCCCCCAACACTGCTCTAAAATAAGGCTTTTACTTTGAAGGAATGAGGACAAACTTTCTGGTTTGTTTTCCGCTAACTTTCCGCTAACCTCCTCCTTCTCCAGACTCCGGGCAGGAGCCTCCGCCTCACACTCCCACCGAGGACGGTCTGTTCTTCCCCCTCCAAGATGGAGGCGTTAGGGGGCTACCCTACCAGGTCCTCCAGCCCCAAAGCCAAGAGGCTGACGGTGCTGCTGAGCATGACCGTGGGTGTGGGCTGCTTGTTCCTCTTGCAGACGCAGCTGGTGAAGCCGAGGAAGCCGAAGGATTTTTACTCTTTCGAGGTCAAAGACGCGAAGGGGAGGACAGTTTCCTTGGAGAAGTACCGCGGAAAAGTAAGTCCACATCATCACCACTCTTTTCACTTAAGATGAGAAAACTGTGCAGGGTGTATCCTGGTAATCCTCCCCTACCACTGGATTATTCTACCTATTTGTTGATTCAGCAGAAAGAACTAACAGCGGTGTATAATGGGCTGATTTTACTTGCTCTTGCTGCTCAGGCGTCTTTGGTTGTAAACGTGGCGAGTCACAGCGAGCAGACGGAGGCGAACTACAGGTCTCTGCAGGAGCTGCACCGGGAGCTGGGCACCTCTCACTTCAACGTCCTGGCCTTTCCCTGCGGACAGTTCGGGGACACGGAGCCCGGGACAAGCCGGGACATTGAGGCGTTCGCTAAGTCCACTTTCGCAGTCACCTTTCCTTTCTTCGGCAAGATTAAAATAATGGGCTCAGAGGCGGAACCTGCCTTCAGATTCCTCACAGGTCCGTGGAAAGACCTCAAACTCCCTCTGTCTTTCATAATGCAGTACTGTGTAAACTGCGTGGAAGGCTCAGGCCACCATTAACTGTGCTGTTTTAACAAAGTTATACACTTATATGTTCCTTGCTCATGTAAACTGTCATTTTATGGCTGACAGATTTGTGAGCTGAAGTATAGCTGTGACTGAAAGTTGGTCCTTTATTTAACATGCTTCTCCCAGTGGATTCACTTTAGGTTTTTTGTAAGAAAGCCTATTAATTCATAAAAGGAACGTGATCTGTTGTCATAGATTAGTGGAGCGCGTTAAAAATGATGGCACAGGCTACAGCCAGTTCATTCACAGTTTAAAAGTTAATATGAGAGGCTCAAAATCGGTTTATGTTTTCGTTTGGTCAGGTAATAACGTATGTGCTGGCACTTTGATGCCTACCATCAGAGTTACGAAGAGCTGTGGGATGGAAATGGCTGTGGGATGGAAATGGCTGTTCCCTTCAGGGGTCGCCACAGCAAATCATTCTTCTCCATCCAACCCTATAAACCTGGGCCTCGACCATTCCGGTATGGGGTTCATGGGTCTTGCGATTCACTTGGTTAGTTCGGCCTAGGTTTTATATTGGACACCTTTCCTGACATAAAGCTCTGCATTTATCTGGGCTTGGGACCAGCTCAAAGACACTGGCTTCCATCCCAATCAGAGCAGAAGCAAAATGAGGGTGAAATGTGGAAAAGGTTGTTGGCAAAGGATATGCTGTTGTGAATCATTTTCTCTTGGTCAGAGATGCAAAGCTTGAGCCAAGGTTAGTCAAAGCTCTCCTCTCTCTCAAACATATTGTTAGTGTATCTTTAATTAATGTTCATGTTTTAACCTTGTCATCTCCTCCCTTCATGTGACTACTCTTTACTGTTGCTGCTTGGAGCAGACACACTTACTTTTAATTTCCCTCTGTTGCTGCAGACACACCAAAATTAACCAAATAGGTTCAGTGTTTATAACATTTATAACTTTGGGACAGTTGTATATGTGAATATGCATGAATGCAGTGTTATGCCAGATATACTGTACAAGTAACGCCACAGCATGTTTTGAAAAGAGCTGACATAACAGACCTGAAAGAGTAGGACAAATCCAGGTGTTGCCAATGACAATAATTCGTTTTCCTAGTCCTACATAAGGGGAGGTCAAAATAAATGCTTGACTCTTAAGCCCTCAGCATTTCTATTTTAAAAAGTTTTGAAATACTTGTAATGGTTGTTGAAGACTTTAACACAGCACTAAAGTAATTTAAATGGATCTCCACTATGTTTAAAGTCTATATTTTAAGTCATTTAAATGCTGTCTGTTTATTATGCCACAAAGTAGTAGGGGCAAGGAAGGAAAATGATATTAACCACTCAACAAAAGGTTTGACTAAGTAAATACGGTATATTCCTGCTTGAGTGAAAGAATATGTTTGTCCCTTTCTCTCACCATTAGACAATTTACACAAAATCTGAAGGTTGTGTTGCTTTTTAAGTCCATAGAGAAAATTGGTGATTTTGTATCACATCATACAGAAATTGTCAATCCACTGCTGCCTCCAATCAGTAAGTTCACATCTGTTTTTGTGACTTCTCTGTTTGTATATGTATTTGAATTTCTGTAAATGGCACAAACCTACCAAATGAGGCAGTTCCCAGCGAACCTATATTGCTGATTTCCTCCCGTGTGAACTTTGGTGCAGCAGAGTGACTAGCAGACTATCGTCTAATCAGAAAAGGCCGTCCAATGGCAAACGTATTTTAAGATAATGAAGACTTATGCAGGAATAGGCTTTATTAGGTAAACCCCTTTTTTAAATTGGTTAAAATAAGGCACGGGAACTCTTGAATATGACACAAAACAATATTGTCAGATTTTCAATTAGCTTTGGCTCTACATGATTCCTGAAAGTGAATATTAGTGTCAAGACAAACTAAAACGGTTTAAATAGCACATTGACAAGTTTTCAGATTTAACACTTATTTCATTTTGTAAGCTGTATCGTCAATGACATAATTATTTTTATTTTTAAGATTCTGTGCAGAAAATCCCAAAGTGGAACTTCTGGAAGTTTCTGGTAAATCCAGAGGGAAAGGTTGTCCGCTACTGGCGAACTGATGAGTCCATGGAAAGTGTCCGACAAGAAGTGACGGCGCTGGTGCGAGAAATCATCATAAAGAAACGCGTGGAGCTATGACGGAGCCTATTGATCGATAACCGGACACACTGCTCTGTTGTCTCAGTGTTTCCTGTGTTTTGTCAGGAGTACAAAGTGGTGGAAGATATGAACTGCAGTGTCTGAGTGTGCCTGATTGTAACAGAGATCAACCTGTGGTGACTGATGACAATCATTCCTTTTTTAAATGACCACTGCTGCAGCTGAAGAATTATTTAGCCCTTGAAAAATGTTGTAAAGGTTTTCAAACGTTTCCATCAACATCTTTTTTTTTAAGATGAAGCATTGGGTTTATATTGGCTGATTTGAGCCCAGCAAATTGTATGCCATCCATCCGGCGAAAATAAAATGATTTAATGCTTGATGAGCCTGAAAAACTTGACATTACACTTGACATTATATAGAATGCTTGGAATGCAATCTGAATTTTAGTCCTGGAAAAACTTAAATCTATATACAAGTAATGTTAATGTATTTAAGCACATAATATTTTATATATGTATAGATATATATATAATATTATGTGCTTAAATACATTAACATTACTTAATATTGTTTAAAAGCGAGTCTCTGTGTTGTAGTTCTTTCTTAATTATCTGTGCTTTAAAAAAACTACAAGGAAGACCAAAGTGAAACTGAAAACTACATTTACTTGTATTTCCCTGCCAGTATTTTTGTTTAATGTGGTGTTTCCAGAGGTGATAATGAATTTAGTGGCCGGTTGAAACCACCTTAACAAACAATTTTTAAGCCCAGTGCAGTCTTGAAATTTTGTAAAATTGCTCCAATGTTTCTTCAGAATGGTCTCAAAAAGCCCTAAGTTTCATTTGATCAGAGTCTGTTTTGATTTCAGACCCAGAATATCAAAATGAGTCCAATATAAAATACCTGTCAGTGATGACATGTGGTACACTTGATATTTCTCTTGGGAAATTGTCACCTCTCACTGCTCTCACTCAAACTGTTCATTGTAAATCTGATCAATCTGAATCTCAGTCCACTTCTTTTTGATATGCTGGATTTGAATGGGCAGCTGGTGGGCAGCAGCAGGTAAGCTGGCACACACACAAACAACCAGCTAACAAGACACTGCCTACCAGCCACCCACAGCAAAGAGCTGAAAAAACAAGGTGAAGCCTGAACATTGAAACTGAACATCTTTTTGGATGTCCCCCACCTGCAAATACATTGTCCTGTGGCTGTTCACAGCGAGGCAGGACGTTTGAGTGGGGCAAATGAGGACAGAACATAACTGTTAAGGTAGCAGAGCAGTGTGAGCTGGCCAGAGAAATGTCAGCTAACATTACACTGCCTCCCAACCAGTCACAGGTCATCAGCCTTCTGATGCACGTGCAAACTGACCTGACTAAATGGTGGATTGATTTTGTGCTAAAGTGCCAGTGTGTAAGAAAGGGTGACATCTATTGGTGAGACTGCAAAGAGCAGAGGACTCATCCACTCAAACCTCCCTTTTCCTAGTGCACAATCTCATTGATTGTGCACTAGGAAAATTGTGCACTTGATTTGAGTTTCTCAAAAACTCAAATCAATTATACACTTAAACAGGCATACTTATTTCAACAGTTTCAAAAAACTCCCTAATGTTACACACTGGACCTTTGAAGCAAAGTTTTCTCATCGTCTGCCAACTTTATGCCACTCTTAAGTCAATTCACACACAGGTGAGTGAAGTGGTGTTCCCAGACTGGAAGGTCAGGTGGTGGCAGCAGTGAGGAGTGCAGCTGGCAGCTGTCAGTCCTGCAGGAGCACAGCCAGCAGCAGTGCACTGCCACACTGTCACCAGCAGATCTGGAGCCATGGCGGACTCACATCCAGCCCTTTTCTACGTGGATAACAGCCATTTAAACCTCTGTAGCTTCTCATCATCTAATCGGCCATTCACTTTGCACCATATCATGGTGAACATGGCCGGCTCAAGTTCAAACTGAGGATCAGAATGAGGAAGAAAGGTGACAAGGTTGTTGGTGACAACCAGAATAAACCATCTAACGAGCCGAAACTCTCTGTTACTGATGCCACACAGAAACAGTAAACTTGGAGCAGTGGGGCTACAGCAGCAGTGGCTGTTGTGCACATGTATCTATGTAGACCATTTCCTTTTATTTCTCCTCTTACCTTAAAGGGACACTGCTTCCTCTTTCCTACAAAATCTCTGGACATGCCCCTCATACTGACCTGGTGAGGAAAGCAAAACAAACAAACAAGCAAATAAACAAAACAATGTTGCTGGTCATCATTGTCACCCATGGCATTTTCTACACACTAAAGCTACATCTTTAACACAAATGGAATCCACTGCCTTCTTCCTCTTCTTCTTCTGTGTGATGTGGTTTAACCAACAAGGAAGAGTCATGTGTTTAGAGTTTGAAGTGGTTGCTTGGCAGCAGCAGGTCATAATGTGAAAGCAGGGAAGCTATCTAGTATATTGGACAATTTCTATATTATTATTAAGGGGGAAAAAACAACTTAAAGGCTCACCCAGTCATGTGTCTCTGCAGCTGTGAGTTTCAGACGCACCTTCATGTAATGCCAATGTTTGCTTTCCTCTCTGAGGCTGGAGGCTGAGCTGCTGCTGCTGCTGCTGCTGCTGCCTGCTGCACCTGTTGCCTCCTCTCCTCTTGGATGGCTGTCACTCTTAAATACTGTCCCTGGGCGGACAGAGGAGCGGGAACCAGGGACAAACGCCCTCTGTCCTGCCATAGACCAGTGATGAAGGAGGAGCTCTCTCTCCCTCTCTCTCTCTCTCTCTCTCTCTCTCTCTCTGTGCGTCCTGGTTTCTCAGGAAACAAAGAACGCACACAATAAAAAAAAGAGCAACTCGGCATCAATGGAAAGGTGGAGGCGGCAGCGTGTTATCAGTTAATGACCCGGACCACCGGCACACACGCTCATGTCACTGTGTTTGTTACAGTAACACGTGACCCCGCCCAAAAAACTGAAGAAACATTCAATCGCAGCAATGGATGATGGATGATGATGCTTGGATGATGATGATGATGATCAGCTGTGTGCATATTTAACACAAAAAATGCTCCATACGGTGGCAAGTCCTGTACTACTCTATCTACTATATTTATTTAACACTGTCACTTTACTCCACTCTGTTTTGTAACGCATGAATTCATGCGTTACAAAACTATAGAATCTATACACCTAAAATACTGTTTTGGGCTATATTTGTTTTTACATGATTCGAATTGCATGCATTCAAACACAGGCGATTTTAACTGAAGGAATACGTGATGCTTAAATTTTGATGTAGTATATTCAAATTGAATAAAACAAATTAAATAAAACACAGATAACAGACCGCAACAAAAAACTGATCTGAACTATTAAAATACATAAAAAAAATAATTGAAGTAATTGAAAAAAAAATCTCTAAACCAAAGACACCAACAGCATTAAAATAATGACATTTCATTTAATAAATAGGAATCGGGTCAAGTCAGGGTCAGTCTATCTCTCTTTGGCACGCGCCCTGGACCCGCGGGTCCCACCGTTTACCGAGACCGAGCTGCTGTGGCGCTAATTGCGTCGAAGGGCGCGAGCGGGTGCACGTTGTCTCCACCTGCCAATTCCATATGCGCTCACACCCACAGCGCCGAGCTCGAGCCCGCGCTCTTTCCACGACACGGAGCGGAGAGGCTCCACCAGCGCGCACCAGCACCAGCACCAGCACCAGCAGTAGCTCCAACCTCTGGTGCGTCATCCATTATTAACCAAGGCTGCACTTCTGATAGGTGCTTTAGGCTCATGGCACCAACAGGTCACATAAATTCAATTCAATATATTACGTTAATATACAGTAGATGTGATATAAATAAACATATTTATTTGGCAGAAATATTAAGCAGGAATTTAAGTGACCGAGAGGGTTTAACCAATCACTGCGGTCAGGAACAATTTATCAGCATAAAGAAGTTCAAATGAGTCCATACTGATTATAAACATCAGTTTTGCCCTAGAGTAATTTATTATTATTATTTTTTTGGCAGCATTTACTGTTTCAACAACAACAACAACAACAACAACTGCATTTATGTTGCATTTTCCACAAAGGAATACAGAATAAAATAAAATACGTCTCATTCAATGGTCTTGCCCTCATCCCCATGCATGACACACCGTAATTAAGGAAATGAGAACACGTCAAGCAACACTAAGCCCGTACGTATTAATTATTATTATAGATCCGTGTCAGTGCAAATATAAAGGGCTACGCTCATAAACAAGCACAAAATTGTCACCATCCAAATTAATGCATTCAAATCTGACAAATAAATAATACAAAAATGAATGAAGACAATATGAAAATGAAGGTTTGTTTTAACTGATGTCTGTTTACTTCAATAAGAAAAATAAGAAAAATGCTTTAGTAGAGATTTGCCCATGAGACAAATGCATTTTTTTAGGCCACACTTATTTTTTATTCTCCTCCGCCTTCTTTCCCGCGGGACTCTTCGTGGTTTGGAGCCTTTATCAGGTTTTGGCTTCAGTCACCTAAGAGACTCATTGTGTGTGCATTTTCCTCTCCCCTCCCGTCACTGTTCCCCGCAGTTTGGCGGCAGCTTAACCGGTCAAATGTGTCACATGCAGCTTCTTAAACAAAGCTGTGCGGTGCAGTCCGCTCCCTCCTCCTCCTCCTCCTCCTGCTGCTGCTGATGAAGCTGCTGAAGCTGCTGAAGCTGCTGAAGCTGCTGAAGCTGCTGATCACTGACCAACTCATGTGTTGGCAGGGAAAGTGGCCTCAAACTGGCGTGACGGTTTGTGCGCTTGTCGTTGACGCTTTTGGCAACAGGAATTTAAATGGTTGGCGGTGACCAAGTGTTTGGTCAGTGCGAGGGGTCAGGGACAATGTGATCACGATCAAGATGTTCGAATTAGTCAATATTAATGATGTGATTTTAAAGAATCAAAATTAAAAAAAAATTATTTCGTGCAACAAAATAGACAAAATGACAAAGATAAAAACTAAGTAAGTAGATGCAGTGCACAGATATACACAAAGTCCGTTGGAATTGTTTAAAGCCTCCACCTAAATAAAGACTCTCACTGAAATATGCACAATATGCCTATAGATTACATTAACTACAAAACTATTATAGTCCTACAACAGTACAATAGTGTTCCTAGACCAAAATTTTACAATAATAATAATAATAATACCTCAAAATGGAGGGACGTTTAAAAAGCAGGCGATTTTTAGGCATTTTAAAATATTTTATGTAGTTAGATGAGTTAGATGAGCCAGCTAGACAGAAAAAGTCCAGCATTTAAAAAATGAAACAAATCTGACTGAAGTGAAACAATCAAAGCAAATCTGTGATATGTTGAAGTGCGTTTGTTCATTGCATAGTGATGTACTGAAAAAATGATGGTCACTAAATTATAGTGTTTATTGTAAGGGTATGTAAACTTTGCAGCTCTGCAAAGATACCAAGTTTTGTTTGTTCCCTAACTGAATGAATGAATGAATCAATCATTCAATCAATGAATCAATCAATTCTACCCAAAGGATGGTTTTTGATTATTGTAGTTATGTCTCTGTGTCACTTTCCAGTAGCTTTTAGTTCAGACAACTACATCCTAGTCAATCAGACTGCTCAATTATTATTAAACATTTCACCAAGAACCCCATGCATCAGTCACAAAATTAAATGTTAGACAGTATGTACATGCTGTTGTAAGCCCAGTTTATGATCAGTTGATCATTTCCCTCTTTAATATCCCCTCTATTATCCTTAAATGTAAAATAATGTTGTCAGGCTCTTCTTATCTTCATTTGTGTTGTTACATGCTGTGTCTTTGACAGGGGAGGCAGTACTGTAAGGTGGTCACTGCTCTAAAGTAAACAGGCTCGTGATTGGCGAGTTTAAACAGGTGTTTGAGCAAAACAGCAACATTATCCTCTGGACCACTCTGCCTCACACTAACATGTTTTTTTTTAACAGCTGAGGCTCTCAGCAGGGAGGCTGATGAAAGCCAGAGAGCATCAAATATACACCACTTGTCACAAGGTTACCTCCTCATAAGATCATTTACTCTCAGTCTTCTTCATTTTAATTTGCAAATACTGTATATACAGTGTTTAAAAAAACTAGAACACTTGGAACACACTCAAAAATGTTGAGACTAATGTTAAGTGTCCGCCAGTGGTTTAGTGGACAAGGGCGAGCTGGTGTCTTTGTGAGAATATTGTTGGTGAGGTCAAAGACAGTGTTTCTCAGGTTGCAAAGTATTTAGGTCTTTTGCCATCGCCATCTTTCACTGTGCTATTACGTGAGTGCATAGTATCATGAAAACATTTAGGGAGTCACTGAAAATCTTGGTGCATGAAGAGTGCGCATGAACATCGAGCCCTCAGGTGGTATTGTAGGAGAAACCATCATGTCACAGTGACAAACACACGCACACGGACGCTTGGATGCTTAGAAAATCAGGGTCACGCAACAAAGTCCTCGGATGCTTCAACAAAAGCAGCGTAAAAATGGAAAGGATCAATTTTGTGTGGAAAAAGCGTTGAGTTCTCTGGGCCTAAACTTATTTGGGTTGACTTCTGACTTTATATTCCAAAGATGACAAAGATGATCTAGACTGACAAAGGGTATAAGGCAAGCATTGGTGATGGTATAGGGGAATATCAGTGGCCACAGCATAGATGATCAGCATATTTGTGAAGGTAATAAAAATCTACTTCTAAACATTTTTATGTTTATCAAATAAAGTTTATCAACAAAAAAACACTTAAAATCTTGTCTTTCTTCTGTCTGCAAATAAATGTGAATTGACACGTTACAGATTTCAGTTTTCACTGTATTATAATGTTGAAACCTACGTAGAAATGGGGTTCGTAGAATACACATAAATAACCATGTAATAAACAACATTAAAACATACATCTCAATGACAAAAAACAAGGATATGAACAAGGATGTTGGCTGCGATGACTGATCATGACTCAGTACCTTTTTGCAGCCCACACAGTCACTCAGACAGAGGCAAAAAACAAAGGAAGTCCCATGTTGCTTAAAGGGGGGTCAGTGGGTCACATTTGTTTTACTGCTCAAACAAGGAAAACTGCTCTTTTTCATTTCTTTAAATTTCACCTGCAGGTGAAAAAAAAAATCTCTGTCAGTCAACTTTCTAAATCAACTCTTTTTTATTTTTATTCACAACCTAATGAACCTTATGAAATAATTCCCATGAAAAAAAAATGCAGTGAGGGACAAAAATAAACATGACATTGAGGTCTGTAAACAGAAACACAAAGTAAACAGCAGTATGGGCAGTGTTATTTCCTTTGTTAAGCACCACCTCTGACTGATTAGCCTATAGCAGCTACCTGAGGAAGACATCAATTAATCATTTACAGATATCACTATAGATTATCAGTTAAGCATTAGCAGTCACTGCCCACCCACACTTCCTTCCAGTCTGGCAGTGCATGATGGATCTGGTTTTGGATTAGTTCAGCCTGGCTTCAGCTGTGGTTGGGGACCCAGCGAAAGCGGTATCCACCTTCCTGAGTGCTGGAGGTGAAGGCACGTCCATGAGGAAACACCTGAGTCCTTATAGTGCAGTGCTCTCGAATAGAAGTTCTGAAAGATGAGACACTGTCCTCTAGCTCTACTCCCTCAGGCCTCAGGCTACTGTTCTTGGAAAAGTTCATCTGTAGGCCCGAGAATGCGCCGAACATTCGTACATGTGTCTCTGATTGCTGCTGTATTCTTGTTCCGGTGGCCGTGCTGTGCAGGACAGCATTGCAGCGTGTACTGATGTCCCTCAGCATCTCCTCCACCAAGTCTGATGACTCTGTTTCATATCCTTCATCCAAACGCTGCCGCTTACAGGGACTCAGTGAAGGTTTATCACCACATGACAGCACTGGCTCTCTTTCATTTGGCTCTCTGACCGTCATCAGTTTCTAAAAGAGAAGCACAACAACCACCATGAATTAACAAATGGGCACAAAACTAAACTGTGTGCTTAGTTGTGCTCTTCTACGTCATGTACCCACCTCGAGCACCGAGGCCAAGTGCTTTGCTCGACAGGCCAGTTGCCTGAGGTGAAGGTTTCTCTCCTGAAGCGAATCAATCTCCTCCTGTCGTCTGTGAAGGGCTTCATGGAGCTGAGGATGAAGGAAGCAAAATCTGTTCAGCTGTGTTTTTCATGTCCAAGAAACAGAGTGTGCCTTCAGCCAGTTCACCAGCACACAACAGACAACTGAATAAAAGCAATAAATAAAGAAGCCACTCATCAACTCATGATGATTTATGACCAAATAATAAATATGATGACATTTTAAGTTTTCTTTTTAACTTAATTTAGACCCTGTGTTAATATAAGTTACATGCAGTAAGCAAAACCTGTGTAGGCATAAGACAAGTAATACCAATATTAGCTTATTATATACTCTAGATTTTGGGCAGATATGAGGATCATCCACCTGATTGTTGACTTCCACGGAATGTCCCAGTGCACTGGGCTCACAGTGGGCGATGCCCCTCCACAGAGCTCCATCCTGAGCAGGCGGGTCCGCAGCTTGTATGAAGGAGCTCATACGACTCTGTTCTGCAGAAAACTCTGGCTGTGGAGTGAGGGGAGGAATGACACATCCCTGAAATGGTAGCAGTTCAGCTGGAGACAGGCTGCTCTCCAGTGTGGTGGGAGACTCTGTCGGAGGACACGGACATCCAGAAACACATCCAACATGACGTGAGAGCATCTCCTCAGCTGATGGCGACACGCAGAGCAGCACATTCCTTGATCTCCAACAGAAATGTTAGTATTCTCACCTGCCATGAAATCCAGCGCATAATCTCCAAAGTCTTGGTCGTCTGCTTCAGATTCATTCATCTGTTGATGAATTCAAACTGAACATTAACAAACATCATTTAACAAATAAATAAATAAATAAACGAATCTAATACTAATGAAATTAAAAGTCGGCGAAGAAAGACACAAGACTTCTACCTGAAAATCCCACCAGGCGGTGAAATTTGAATTTATGGAACAACAAGTCCTGGTGGTCATTATTTCAGTGAGTGTGCAAAAGCGTAATGCGTAAAGGGCGCACGGTGATCTGCGCCAAAGTGGCAGTTTATGGGCAAAACTTGCGTGAGGTCCAGCCAATTAGCAGCAGTAGTCTGCGTGTCATGAGCAAACGACGATGTCATTCGTGCAGGATTCCAGCACACCGTGTCAAACATTAACAGGAGTGAAGCAGAGCCTCAGGCCAGCCACCCGCTCAGTTGTGATGTGAAATGTTGGATATTCACTCACCCAACAGAGCTGGATATAACTTATAAAATAATATGAATCAGGCATAAAACGTTTGTTTCCCTCACCTGAGAGCCGAGGGAATCGCTCTCCCTCCTCACTGCAGAGGCACACTCCTCAAAATCATCCCATGCAATTGTAGAAAAAGCTACAAAGCAAAACAGGTGTTAGTGGGTGATTCAACATTTGTCTTGTTACTAATATTGTTCACCTGGAAGCATGATATCATCTGAATGTATTTTTAGTTTGAACATTATGCAGGCTTTCACTCTGCTTTGACATAGGGACCATCAGTACATTCATGTTTTACTAGATTATCACTTTTATTGTTTTATTCTATTATAGACTTTTTTTGGTTGGGGGGGGGGGCATATTGGGACAATACCTTCCAACCATTGGATTATGTAAAGGGTTCGCACAAAATTACTGTTGCCATTGATTGATGAAATTATTATTTTTTCTTTGGGGCCCCTTCTCACCTCAGGGGTCCCAGGGAACTGTTAATTGTAAGTGGGACACATGGTATAGAAGCGACTGTGAAAAA